>JAPPVO010000014.1:61321958-61369801 GCA_030407325.1 Camellia japonica | reverse complement strand
GCTTGCTATGAGGCTATTTGCTTATATGTTAAACTGCATGAATGCCTGTGGATGAAGGTTTTGTTGCTTGAATTGGATGAAGGTTTTGTTGCTTGAATTGGAATGATTCAACAAATGTATGTTTTAAGCCCACTTTGCAAAGTGGCAAATCATCATGTTTTAAGCCCACTTGAGGTGGCAAATCCGCATTTCTAAGCCCACTCGAGGGTGGCAAATTCAAACCATTTTCAAAAGCAAACATGAGTTGAATTCGTTCCAAGTCTTGCGACTTAGTCTATACTAGCTTGTGTGCGTCACATAGTAAAGTTAGCTAATAACCGGAATAAGAACACATAAGGTTTATAAAACAGCATATCATGATAGTAGAGGCCGATCTTTGATCGGGCGAACGGGGGTCCTCATTTTAGGACCTTCCCCTCTCGTACCCAAGTTCCCGAGCCGAGGCAACTTTGATGATGACAGACACGTGGCCTTTGGCACGAGTCAGGATTTCCTAAATTTTCAAAAACAAAATATTTAGATGGCGACTCTCTAATCTGGCAAAGCAGTCCAATTTTGGCATTATTTGATTTAAAATCGATTTTCCAAAATGATTTGCCGGATTGGACTCTTTGGTGTTTATCAGTTTCACATTGCACTTTGTGAGATTAGATTCAGAACCGTGACAGGAGTCCGAATTGTAGGACCAATTCGAGCTCTCCGAAAGGAGGCGTAAAGAAAGTCGAGCTACAGTGTCTGGCGACTACGCTGGGGACTTAGAGAACTTGACTCGAACTCATGATATGTTGTTCTATTCACACTTATCAGTTTCTTTGCATTGCATTTGCATCGGTGCGCCTAAGTCACAGTGTTTTCCATCTGCTATTCTTAAGCGGTTTGCCGGAGGGTTGCTTTGAAAAGCTTGCCAAAAGGCTGACCGGTTGCGGGCTCTGCCACGATGGGAACACAACCCTTGGATCTAGACTACCGTTGTACCGTTTGATCCTCCTTTCACTTCTCGGTGTTAGGTGTGAGAGGTATATTAGGTAGTCTTAATGAGGTACCCTTTTTGACCAATCGGCCTAGTTGCATATCAGAAGCCCTAGAGACTATTCCATACTAGGACAGGTTGCTCACCCGAATGCAGGATTGTATGAAACCTCTTGTTTGCGTAGTGAACCCCTAGCTCTTGACGAGATTAGGACAGGGCAACCCTACCCCATCGTAGGGGTGTTTTGGCTCTCACTTGCTTGATACGTGCTTTTAGAGTGAAACTCTACAGGGATATATATATCAGTTGCAAGTCTGGGTATCAGTTTTGGGGCAGAATTCAATAAATAGTACAGTTATTCAGCTGTGATCATATCTGTTCTCGTGAATTAGGCTGAGATGCTGCCTATTTTCTCTTTTGCAAGGTAGTCCTGGAACCATAGCTTCAGAAGGCTCCAATATCCCCCAGGTACTCTGGACTTGTGTCGATAGACTTTGTCAGGTCGGAGATTCAATTCAAAAGAGCAACTAGTGTTTCCTTCGCCGGTGTGTAGACACCCCATTTTTGACCGACCGTAAGACTCAGACGTCACCGATTGAGCGCTTGGTGATGTTGCATACTGTGCTCGTTCAGAAGTTTCAGAGTCGCGGCCGTGCGCCCTGCCTCCGGACTTCCGAATCCTCTTCTGTTCCTTGTCTCGGTTTGCGAACCAGACTCGGTTTTCTCTGTTTTCTTTCCTGAGGGGAGGGAGTGGTCCCGTGGACTATCTCTCGGTGGCCGTGCGCTACTTTTCGTGGCCGTAGGCCATTTTGCCCATTTCGGAGCCCGGTTCCCGGTTTTCGGAGCCGTCAGGCCGTGTGCCTCGGTTCGGGACCGCCCAACCATCTCCGATTCCTCCGGTTCTTGGCAGGTACCTCTGTTTTGTCATAACAGGGCACACTGGGGCCCCTGATGCCCACTTCGTGGCCGTATGCCACTTTCGGTGCTTATAGCCGGTTTTCGGGCCCCGAACCTCGCGGTTTGGCCCCCGAGCATTCTTTTTTCATCGATTTTCTCCGATTTTTGGCAGGTACCTCTGTTTTATCATTCCGAGGAACACTGGGGCCTCTGATACCCACTTCGCTGCTGAACACCACTTCCGGTGCCTGCAGCCCATTTTCGGGACCCCGAATTGCGCGGTTTGGGCCCCGAGCGTTCATTTCTCATTAGTTTTTGTTCAATTTTGGCAGGTACCTCTGTTTCAGCACCAGGAAGATCACTAGAGGGTGGGAGGCCAGCAATTATCCCAGATAACCAGTTTCGCTCCTCCGGCGCCCGTTTTGCTCACTTCCGGGCTAATGTTGAACACCCTAGGCCCATTTTCTTCCAACCAAAGCTACATATCTGTGATGAGGGCACATGGGAGGACCCTAGAAGTGCATGGTCGGCCAGCAATTCAGAGTTTCATTTTTGGGCCTCTCCTTCAAATGCAATGTTGTGACTCCTGCTTCAGTGTTGCCACATTCCGACCATGGAACCTTGTTCTACACACATGGGAGGACACCAAAAAGTGGTGGTCGGCCAGTAATTGTTGTTTTCATTTTTGAGCCTCTCCTTCAAATGCAATGTTGTGTTTCCTGTTTCAGAGTTTCCAATTTCCGACCATGGAACCTTGTTCTACACACATGGGAGGACACCAAAAAGTGGTGGTCGGCCACTAATTCAACTTTTCATTTTTGCCCTTGGCTGGCCGGCCATGGGAGGTGGCTGGCCGGCCATGGGAGGTGGCTGGCCGGCCACCTTCAAGAAATCCACCTGGCCGGCCAGCTTTCTGCTTTTGAGCACTTTACAGCTGTCCAGCTGTTTTTTCCCAAAATATCTCAGCATCCGGGGGATATTTTGGGAGGGACAGCTTGGGTGCATTTCCCTCCCTTTTACACCCCTTTCTTGCCTATTTGAGGGGATGGCCTCCTCCTTTGTTGAGGTTAGAACATTTGATCTCAAGAGCCTCTCTTCCAAAAGCTCCATTTCCATAGCCAAAAATCCTAAAAAGTTTCAAGTCCCTAGCTAATTCCTTCATCAACCCTAAGCCTCACCATCACCACTACCATTCCAGCAGCAAAGGAAGGTTCTTCAAGGGCTAAGAAGCAACAAATTCAAGCCAAGAGGTAGCAAAAGTTGGATCTTCAAGGGTAAGTCTCAAATTCCATCTTTTGTAACATTTTCTTGCTTCCTATTTCTACCCTACTTTCCTACTGTTTTGGGCTCCGACCCCTACTGGTTTTAGGCTCATTTTGAGCCCCTCTACAACATTGTAGAAGGGCTCAACCTTGTTTGATGCTTCTACATACCACTTGTTTCAATATCCACCTTGTATATCATAATCTTGCATGCTATTTTTGGCTTATATACATTTGTTTTTTGGGCTCCGACCCCTACTGGTTTTAGGCTTATTTTGAGACCCTCTACAACATTGTAGAAGGGCTCAACCTCATTTGGTGCTTCCATGCATGACCTATCATTATAGCCTTCTTTTGGTCCATATATTGCATGCTATTTTGAGCATATCTACATACTGATTTTGGGGTTGTCATTCACTGTAAATATGCATATTTTTGGCTCCTATTTAATGTTGTAGAACTGTGTTTTTCAGTTTGAGCATTTTAGATACCACTTGCTTTGTAATTCTCCTCTTTTTCCCCATTTTTGCATGCTATTTTTGCCATACTTGTGGTTGTTATTTAGCCTTGTTTTGTACTGAAAAGATGCTATTTTTGGGACTTCCTTGCTACTGTTTTTGCTTTCATGTGCCAATTTTGCATGTTTAGCATAGCCGTAGGCCATTTCGGGTACTTAAAATCACATTTCGGGATGATTTCATGCATTGGTTGTCATTTCGTATCATTTCGGGGCCGTTTTCCCTTTCATTTAGGTGCTGAAATTTGGTTTGCATGCTTGCATATCATTTCCCGTGCTATTTCATGCCTTCGGGCCATGCCTCGATTTGCGTGCCCGTGTGCACGCACTTCGAGGCACCTCTGTTTTCTCCGACGGCATCTGATGTGAGTGTGGCTGTGGTTCATTCATGTTAGTATAAGCCCAATTTGCATTTCCATCTCATTTTATCATTGCCTCGGTATGCGCGCCTGTGGGCACGCATTTCGAGGCACTTCGGTTTTATCCGATTTCTCATTTTATCATTGCCTCGGTATGCGCGCCTGTGGGCATGCATTTCGAGGCACTTCGGTTTTATCCAATTTCTCATTTTATCATTGCCTCGGTATGCGCGCCTGTGGGCACGCATTTCGAGGCACTTCGGTTTCATCCGATTTCCATTTCATCATTGCCTCGGTATGCGCGCCTGTGTGCACGCATTTCGAGACACTTCAGTTTTTATCCGATTTGCATTTCATATCATCGCCTCGGTTTGCGTGCCCGCGTGCACGCTTTTCGAGGCGTCTCATTTTCATCTCATGTTCACAGCATAGTGCATACTAGGTTGTATCTTAGATTGCATTCATGTATTTTCTCGGTTTGCGTGCCCGTGTGCACGCATTGCGAGACATCTCATTTTCATCAGCATTGTGCATACTAGGCTGTATCTTAGTTGCATTTCATGCATATCATGCATATTGCATTGTGTTCGGAACAGGAGTTAGCCCGGACACGGGAAACGAGGCACGTTTCGCACTCCGAGTGACGGAACGGGTCTCAATTCCCAGTCACCAACACTCCGGATTACCCATGATGGAGTTAGGTTTTCATTGTAGCATTCATGTGCATTCATTCTATAGTGAGTTGTGCAATTCGATTCCTCGGCCATCATGTATCGGTATGCGTGATTGGTGGCACGAGGATCGAGGCATGCATATATCTGTGAAATACATTGCTATGCCCTTTTCCTGCTCTCTGTTGCAGCAAGATAAGGAATCAGAAACTTTTCGGGGTTTGGCGCGCGTTTCGAGAAATATTGCAAACAGAGGCTAGATTGGGCATCCCAGTGGATTTCCACGCAACATCATTCATCAGAAGCGAGGCAGCCCCTGGCTTGCATGCCAGTTTACAGTCTTTATTAGTTAATTTGTTAATTAATTAGAAATCTGTAATATTCTGTTTATTTCGGACTGTATATTTATTCGGACCCTCTGCGCGAGGGCAAAAACTGTAATAAGTGTGGGTGAGTGTGATGTATGTCTTCCAACCCCCATTTCTTTCTCCCTTTTATTTACCCGCTTACGATGGTTAGATATAGGGCATATTTCAATTAGCATACAGTATGACAGCATGTTTGCATCATTCATCTGTTTTGCACGCACCGGGCTCGGCGCATCATACAAACTGCATTTGTATTTCAATTCCAAATTGAATACATGATAGCTGTAGCATTTCACATGCCATGTTTAGAATAGCCGAGCCTGCTATAGTTGCATTATTGCATGTGTTGCATTAGGCATTTCTGTATAATTAGGGTCATGCATGATTTCTAATCAGTTTTTGTTTTGGCTCGGAGTACTCGGTGAGTTTTATGCTTTAGCATCCTTGCATGCGTGTGAGTGTTGCCATGAATAGCATGCTTACCATGAGGCTATATGCTTATATGATATAACTGCCTTGAATGCCTGTGGATGGAGGTTGAGTTATTTGAAGTGGAACAAATCATTGACTGTTTGTTTTAAGCCCACTAGATAGTGGCAAAATCATGTTTTCTAAGCCCACCTGAGGGTGGCAAATCCGCGTCTTAGCCTATTTGCGAGTAGCACCATCAAACCATTTTCAAACAAACAAACATGAAATGTTTTGTTCCAAGTCAGGTGACTCAGTCTATATTTGTTTGCTGCGGGCATCACATAGTAATTCTAGGCTAATAACCGGAATAAGAACACATAATGTTTTCAAAATTAGGTATCATGGTTAGTAGAGGCCGGTCTTTGACCGGGCGAGCGGGGGTGCTCACGAAGTGACCTTCCCCAATCGTACCCAAGTTCCCGAGCCGAGGCAACTTTGGTGATGACGGACATGTGGCCTTCGGCACCGAGTCAGGGTTTCCTAAATTTCCCATTTTAAAATATTTAGGTGGCGACTCTGTAATCTGGCAAAGCAGTCCATGTTTGGCACTACTTTTTCAAAAATCTGTTTTTCTTCAAAACGATTTGCCGGATTTGGACTCTTTGGTTCAGATTTAGAACCGCGACACAAATCGAGTCCGAACTGTAGCCGAGGTCCCCCGCGGACGTGCTACACGGTGATAGGGCAAAGAAGGGCCAGACAAGGCTCATTGGTTCAACTGATTCGGCAGTCACCAATTAGATCACCTTCATTCAACTTAGCAAATCCGTGATGGCATAGAGTCCGGAAGAAGTTGTGGCCATGATAGCGACATTAAACTAAGGAATCGCCAGGCAAGATGAGACCAATGCTGAAATACAATGCCCATCTGGGGCACCAACCACGCATCCAGTCTCGGGACCCCAGTCGAACTTTGACCCACTTCCACCAGGCTGAAGATTCGCATGGTTCGGATCCCCGAGAAGGACTGGCTCAAGCTCAAGTTTTCAGACCCTTGGTGCAGCCTAATGAGAGGCTTTATCCCCTTGATATTAATGATCTCGATCCGACCTCGGTGAAAATTGCAAACCTTGAGAAGCAATTCAAAAAGGCACAGGGCCTTAACTTCATTCCCGACATTGAGGATGGGTACACCGAGGCTGCTGTAAGGCTCCTAGATAGATTCAGAATGCCACACATTGACCGTTTCAATGGGTCTAGAGATCCTATGGTACGTATCCTTCTTTTCTTGGATGTCCTGAAATCGATGGGTTTGACTAAGCCTTAGAAACTCTCTCTGTATGGAAGAACCCTGTCGGGTATAGCAGCCACTTAGTACGCCAAGTTGGAGGATGCAGTGAAGAAGAACTGGGAAGAATTGGCTGAGGCCTTTGTCAATCAGTACTCTTACAATACCCAACTTGAAATGACCACTCAAGACCTTGAAGCAACCCATCAGAATTCTACAGAGTCTTTTGTAGAATTTGTTGCAAGGTGGAGAGCAAAGGTAGCACAGATGACAAATCGCCCTTCTGAGAGGGACCAAGTGCGAATAGTGGTGCAGAACCTTGAGCATGATATGTTGCAAAAGTTAATAGTCACTCCACTATTCACTTTTAAAAGTTTGCATGAATTGGGGGTTCAGATCGATGATGCATTTAACAGAGGGATTATTCCCAGAACAAGCGAATCAACAAGGAGGGTGATTTCTGGGAGTACCAATGCTGGCGGTAGCACTATTCCCAAACCCACTGAAATCAATACTGTCGCCACAACCAACCCTTTTGCCAAATCAAGTCTACAAACAGCCAGCCCAACCCGAGCACAAGGCAGAACTTTCACCCCTCTCTATATGAGTCTAACTAGCGCACTAAAAGTCCTGATGGAAAGAGGGTATCTCCAACCCCTTGATCCTCAACCTCTGTCCGACCCACTCCCTGTTAGACATAACCCCACCAAATACTGTGTATATTATCAACAGCGCGATCATGGCACCGATCGTTGCTACCGCCTTCGTCATGAGGTCCAGAATCTCATCGACAACTAGACGATAGCTCCACCTCAAGACCCCAATGACCAAGTACCTCATCCACACCTCAATCTAATCCATATACTGCCATCCACCCACAACCCCAGCATATACATCACCCTAGCCTATCTACCCAAGCCTGAGGTGTTTATCCCAGAAAGCATGGACTTATGCATGATGGATGCAATAAAGCCCCAATTATCTCAAACCCGTGAACCCACTACTTCTGAGCTGATGAGAATGATTGAAGATCTTCAAAGAACTGTGGCAAATCTAGCCTTTGGAATATTGGCTCCGTCATCAACCACATCACATGCCAGAAATTTCATGCCAAAAGGCTCCCCAATCTTGGAGCAAGCTGCAATTGAAAATGGCCAACCTAAAGCTATCTCAAGTCTGGGCAATGACATGTCAACAACAACCGGGCTTCGCTCTGATATGGCGACCCAATCCCTTAGCCAAGCTGAAGCAAGTGGTATGAACAAAGTTGGGGCAGGTATTAGTCCCTATGAACACCTTCAGTGGGCTGTTGAGGCTTTGAAGGCTGAAGGACTGAACAAACAGCAAGTGCTTGCAGTTGTTGCAAAGATTGTGGATAGCACTTTTCGCCACTCAGGATGAGAGGATTCTGAATCAAGGGGCAAGCCAAGAAAATGGATGTTATACCAAAAACACCCCTTTCAGCTTTAATCCTATACTCGGAAGAGATCATTAAACCCAGTCAGCACCTGCCAATCCCTTTGCCGGTACATCCAATACAACCTCACAAACCTCAAAGCACCAACCCTGAGGCCAGAGGGTCTTCAATCCCCTCTACATGACTTTGTCCAAAGCCCTCTAAATCCTCGTTAGACAAGGCCATCTCAAACCCCTCGAGCCTCGGCCTCTCCCGGATCCCCTTCCAGCTAAGCATAATCCGGCCAAGTACTGTGCCTTCCATCAACAAGCCGGCCATGACACTAACATTTGTTTTCGTCTTCGCCACGAAATAGAAGATTTGATTGATAAAGAGGTCATCATCGCACCAGGTCCTGCAAAGTCTATCAGTACTAGATCGATGAACTTGGGAAATAATGTGATTATGTGATCGGGGGATGAACCACCTACTGATAGCGCTCATTTTACTCCAGATATAGGGATGGCACGCACTGTTTTGAGCAATGTTCAAATATTGTTTATTGTACTTTCTGACTTGGGTATTAAGTCAGTTCTGTTGTGTTGTTTTGAGTCTATCTTGTTGTATCGAGGCAGTCCTGTTGTGTTAGAGTCAGGTGATTTCGGGGGTGTTACCTCGGGCATCACTTTCTTATTTTGTGTTTGTCTTTCACACTCTTTCTTTTGAGTCTGTTTCTGCCATGGAGCCAGTTGTGCCAAAAGATCTGAATGAAATGGCAGTACATTTTCACCTACTTTTTATGTCCCTTTAAGTCATTGCATTGACCAAAGTTTTTAAAACCTTTCTAACACTGTGATGAAAACAAAGAGGAAGGAATTCCTCGGGATTTGTAAAAATTTGATCAATTGAGAGGAAGTGAGGCGTGCTAAGCCCTTAATGAATGAGATCATGTTTGTTAATGTGAGTACTAAGAAGGATCCTGGCTTGATCCAGATTGGTTCTACATTGTCTTCAGCGTGAGCGACTAGTCGCTTTCTTAAAAGATTTCAAAAAATGTTTTGCGTGGTCCTGCAAAGACATGCGTGGAATTGATCTTGAGATTGTGCAGCATAGGATCACTCTCGGCCTCAAGACTCGACCCCGAGACTCAACCCCTTTTGCTTTCAAACCTTGAACTTTGATTCAGAATGTTCAACGATCAAATAACAATATGAGGCTTGTATGGCCGGATCAGATGCAACCCGTGAACTACGGGCAAGAAGGTCAGATGTCATCAAAGGAAGCTTGCAAAGCTAGATCAGAAGTAGCCCTTGAACTAGGGGCAAAAATGTCAGATGTGCTCAAAGATTCAAAAGATGGGTCATTCCACAAACCAATGAAGACTGGCAAGAAAGCCAAATTCCAGCAGCTGGAAGAAGAAAATTTATTATTGAAGGACAATCGAGTTCCTATCCATAACATTAGGGGCAAATTCAGACCTGATTAGATGGACTCCTACATCATCAGCGAACAACAACCATTCTCTTGGATTCAGATGGCTTTGAGATCTCAAAACCAATCAACATGGACAAAGTTAAACTTTTCTATCCTTGAGAGGCTCGCTGGGCCAAAAACCCAGAAGGGCGACCCAGGCAAAAGTTAGAGCAGAAAAAAAGAAAAAGAACAAAAATGGAAACAAAGTAAAAAAGAAAAGAAGAAAAGAAAAAGAAAAGGAATAAAAAGAAATGAAAAGAAAAATGAAGAAAAGAAAAGAAGAAAAGAACAAAAAAATGAAAAGAAAAAGAAAAGAAAAGAAAAACATAGCTCGCAAGGTTAAAAACCCGGAAGGGCGGCCTTGGCAAAAGTTAGAGCACAAAATGAGAGTGTTAACACCCGAGTGAACCTCAACCTAGAACTATGTACGGCCTGATTCCCATCTTTGGGATACGTAGGCAACTTCATCCTAAAGTTTGGCCCCAATCATTTTCAGCCTGCTTGGCTCATCCATGTTGATTGGTTTATCCTTGTTCAACTCGGCTATCTTGTCCATGTACAAATTGGCTCGTCTTCGTTCAAATTCAGTTGTTCTATTCCATTGGAAGATTCAGCTGCAAGACAAATCAAATTCAGATCTGAGATTGTGCATCTCGAGAGTAAATTCCGTATTGGTTGAGCAGTGGCCATTTATAAAAATAGTTTTTTGAGAATTTTTACTAAGGTTGACTAATTCTCTTGAAAATTATTCCATTTTTCCAAAACTGGACCATTTCTTGGACCCAAAAAAAGGAAAAATTTCAGTGTTTCATGATTTCAAAACAGAAAGTCGAACAAGCATGTTAATCTGACTCTCATTTTGGTCAAAATTGTTTTAGTAGAAAGCCAAAATACAAAAATGGTCAAAATGATGAACTAGGGGCACAGTTGAGTCAGGTTTTCTGTCTTTTTCCTGTTGTCAACATACTTGCCAGAAAGGGCACCATATTCACCAGAAAAGGCACAACTAAAGCTAACAGGCAAAGGGCCGAAAGCTCTCTCATCCTCCAAGCAGCGAGGTATCAAGCCAAGCGCGAAGCATGAACTGGAAATAGAGCTGGATGTTCGACTCCCTCATCTAGATGGGTTTGATCTTGCTCAAATTGGTGTCTGACCCGGAATGGGAGCATAAAAAACGCAATGTATGAGGCCAATCAATTGTATACCTGGTCGGTGGGACGATCAAGCTAAGCCAGGGGTATCATCAACCGATGTCAGTTGCTGATCTGCTGCGCATCTGGTCTCACCGCAACCCCTCTGTGGGAGAGCTCACTAGTTGTCAGTGGAAGAATAAGAATCTAGTAGAATACGGGGGGCAAGAGCCCACGACTTCCTGCTTATCCATCAACCACCTAGCGGAGGGATAAAAAATAAGAGAGATTGAAGAATAGAGAGATGTGCGCTGAGAGAAAAAGTGAGAAAATGGCTTTTCAGAGAAAAAGAGATTGAGTGCCAGAGTGATGTGCGAATCACAAATAAGAAAGGGTGGGAAACAATACCCAAAGAAACAGGCTCCCGTGAACTGAGAGGTCTCTCACCATTGGAACACATTCAAGTGTTGTGTTTGTTGTTTTTGTTTGTCTCGATTCTTGTTTTGAGTCGTTTTGAGTGTCAATAGATGTGTTTAGGTTGTACTACCGTTGTTTTACCTTTGTTTTTCCTTTGTTGAGTCGTTTTGACTATGGTCAGTCGTAGGCTCAATACCTGGTTAAGAACTCATTCTCACTCTCAATTTCAAAAAAAAATCGTTTTGTGCCTGGAGTGTTGTACTATTCTCCACATTTGTGCAGAACAGGATTTGTTCTTTCATAAAACTGCAGGGTTCTGTAGACGTCCCCGAACGTCCCGGGAGGGAATCCCATTTTGTTCATTGGGCTCACTACAGTTCAGGACTCAATGTCACAGTCCTGTATCTAATCTCACAGAGTGCAATGCAAAACCGATGAATCATCAAAGAGTCCAAATCCGGCAAATCGTTTTTGAAAAAAACTGATTTTTAGAAAGAAGTGCCAAACATGGACTGCTTTGCCAGATACAGAGTCGCCACCTAAATATTTTATTTTGGGGGAATTTAGGAAACCCTGACTCGTTTGCCTAAGGCCATGTGTCCGTCATCACCAAAGTTGCCTCGGCTCGGGAACTTAGGTACGATTGGGGAAGGTCAGCTATGAGCACCCCCGCTCGCCCGATCAAAGATCGGCCTCTACTAAACATGATATCTTGTTTTGAAAACATACGCATTCTTATTCCAGTTAATTAGCTAGAATTTACTATGTGATGTGCACAACACACAAGTATAGACTAGATCGCCTAATTTGGAACAAAGCATTGCATATCCGTTTGCTTGGAAAATAGTTTGAGGTTCGCTACTCGCAAGTAGGCTAAAACACGGATTTCGATGAATTGTTCCAATTCAAGCAATCCAAGCTTCACCCACAAGCAACCAGGCAGTTATATCACATAAGCACATAGCCTCATGGTAAGCATGCTATCATGGCAGTCACTCACACACATGCAAGGATGCTAAAGCATAAACGCTTACCGAGTACTCCAAGCCAAAACAGAAACTAGTTAGTAATCATATACATGATCCTAATTCATGTTAAGAT
This sequence comes from Camellia japonica, assembly GCA_030407325.1. Lineage (NCBI taxonomy): Eukaryota > Viridiplantae > Streptophyta > Magnoliopsida > Ericales > Theaceae > Camellia > Camellia japonica. The sequence continues at coordinate 61,357,541 of JAPPVO010000014.1, read as the reverse complement.
GGCTAATGCAACACATGCAAGATGCAACTAAGCTAGGCTCGGCTATTCTAAGATGGCATGTGATGATGCTACAGCTAACACGTATTCAACTTAGAATTGAAATATGATGTAGTTAGTATGATGCGCCGAGCCCGGTGCATGCAAGACAAATGAATGGATGCAAACATGCGAGCATAAGTATGCTAATTGAAACATGCCCTAATCTAACCATCGTAAGCTAGTAAATAAAAGGGACAAAGACGTGGGGTTGGAAGACATGCACACACGCACGCACACTTATTACACAATTGCCCTCGCTCGGAGGGTCCGAATAATAATACAAACCGAATAAATAATTAACTACCCTAGCTAATTAAATATTACAAAACCCTTAACTAATTAACAAATTAATTAAGCTACTAAAGCAGTAAAACAACCTCGGGAAGAGGGATGAATGCATGCTCGAATTGGCTTCGCTCGGAAACCCAATGCCATGCCACTGTTGCCTCTATTTACACTGTTATGCGCCTCTGAGACTTGCACAAATCCCAAGGTTGCTTCTAAACCACCCCTTGATCAGAATGGGATGCCACCGGCCAAGATATAAAGCCACCGGCCATGGAAACATGGTCATCGACCAAAAATGGAGCCATCGGCTGGATTTTGGTAGCCGGTCGGCACTAAAGATGGCCGACCGGCCATCTGTTCCTGCAGGACCCTGTTTGACAGCAACAAAGGACTGACAGAGCATGGCAATGCATTTTCAAAGCAAATGTGTGCACAACCACCCTCCCTATCATGTCATGAATTCAAGGGAGTATGGTTCTCGACCCTCGGGCCACCAATCACGCATTTCCATGCATGATGGCCCAAGAAGCCAAGTGCGCAACTTCAATATCAAATGAAATGCACACAAAACACATCAAAGCCCCAACCTCTATCATGATTGGTCAAGAGGCAAGGGATGCATGCTCAATGCTATGCAACCTAAGCATGCAAGCAAACTAATGCAAAATGAGTATGCTAGCAAGCAATATGCAATAAGCATACAACCTAGACATGTGGACATGTATAGCATGTAACAACATGCAAAATGAAACAAGCATGCAACAACATGGTGAGATGGACTTACACTAACATGGGTAGCTCTCAAGCATGCCAAAATCAGTGGCCAAATGTGCTAAAATGATGGCTTGACATGCACCAAAATGAAGCTCATGTAATGGTCCAAAAATGAGGTATTCATGCATAACTCTCAAACGCATTTAAAGAGTGGAAAACATGGGAATATGGCATACATATAAGCTCTGAAATATGATGCACAATGATGCCAAAACATAGAAACACCTCAACATAGGCATGCAATAGGCTCCAAAACTCGAAGCTAGGGAAGGGTATTGAACTACAACCATGCATAGCAAGAAACATTCGACCATGAGGCCCCAAAATAGAGCTAGGGCAGTCCAAAATACACACAAAATCAGTTTATGGCATGGTCAAAAAGTGCTAGAATCAAGGGTCACCAAAGCATGCAAAGTAAGCTAGTGAATCATGATTTGCACTACAACTATATGAAGCATATGAGAGGTCACCAAACCAGCCAAAAACAGAAGTATGCCATGCCAAAATATGCCCAAATAACCACTGAAACTCAGTCAATACATGTTAGAATGAAGTGCTCCTTTGGAAGGCCATGCAAAGGGTTGTTCTACACATACATGATAGACATACAAAATGGCAAAACCACCTCTGGAAAGAGGTTATGACAGCCCTAAAACTCACTAAAAAGGGCCTGGAATGAGCCAAGGAAGCATACAAGTAAAGGCCCCTTTGAAAGGCCTTGAGGAGGATTACTCTACACATGCATAATAGACACTTTATATGCAAAATGGGCTCTAGATAGAGCCTATGCAGACCTTAAAACTCACCAAAAAAGGCCTGAAATATGGCTTTGAAACATGCAAATAGGAGCCCCTTTGGAAGGCCAAAAATGCTAGAAAACAAGACAACAAGGGAGAGGGTCACCCCTCTCCTTCTTAGGACCTCAAAACACCATCCCCACCACTGAAATCCAAAGAGAAGGCCAATACAAGGTGGTCCCGAAGCTCACAAAAAAGACACAAAAATGAGGCCAAACAAGGCCTAAGAAGGGGTAAACAACCCCAAACACAAAAGTGATATTAAACAAAATTAAAAAGAAGCTCAAAATAAGACTTTTTTTAGTTTATGACAAAGCTCAAAAATGCTTACAAGTAAGGCTAAAATATGAAGCAAAATAAAGACCAAAAGAGGGTAAAGTGTGTTACCCTTGTAGCCAAAAGGGGACAGCAGCTTCTTGGTCCAGAAAACCAGTCCCTTAGCCTCTGAAAATGGCTTCCAAGATCCTTAGGTTGATGATGCAGGTGTTAGGCTAAGAGTTGGTGTGCAAAGGGGCCAAGAACTATGGACTTTGGAGCTCAAAGTAGTGAGACATGTATGGTTTTTGCCTTAGCAAAATTTTTGGAACCCTTGCAATGGAAGAGGAGCTCTTCTTTTATACAGGAACAAAGATGAAAGCTTCTCTTAGAAGCTTGAGCAAAGGGGCCAAGCTTCTCTTAGAAGCTTGGAGCAAAAGGGCCAAGCTTCTTGAGGAAGCTAGAGCAAAGGGGTCAAGCTTCCTCAAGAAGCTAAGAAAGGGTCAAGCTTCTCTTAGAAGCTTGGAGCAAAGGGTTCAAGCTTCTTGTAGAAGCTAGAACAAAGGGTTCAAGCTTCTTGGAGAAGCTAGAACAAAGGTTCAAAATGTTCAAGCTTCCTCAAGAAGCTAAAACCAAGGTTCAAAAGGTTCAAACCTCCCCAAGAAAAGGTCTCGGCCAGAAAAAATGGCCGATTGACCAAAATCAGTGGCCGGCCGACCAAACACAATGCCGACCGGCCAACACCTTTGGCCGGTAGCAAGAAAACAGGGCCGGTGGCCTCAAGCCATGGCCGGTGAGGTGTGGGGATGGCCAACAAGCTATTTCCCACCCTCAGAAGCAAAACAACAAGTGTTTGGTGCAAAACCAAACATAAAACAAACAAGTCGAGAGGTCTTGAGGCAAGGCGCGCGACCGAAATCTCCAAGAACTCAAGACGAACACGAACATGGATGATCATCGAATGTTCAAACGATGATGTCCAAGTCTTGAGGATGGTCAAAAATGGGGTGTCTACAGGTTCAACCCAGGTCATGTGAGAACAATAAAACCAGGACCTATCTGAAGCTACATAGGTTCCGAACTGCAAAGTAAAAGAAAAGAGGGAAAATTTTGAGCATCTGAGTGTGTTTCGACTTCAACATATTCCAAGACTGCATTCCAGGTGCACCTTCTCAGGCATCGCCTTTCACTGGAGTATGAGCATATCTCGATCCCAAGTTTAAGCCTGCTTTAAGTCAGAATGGCAGTCCAAGCAGCACCCGTGGCTTTCATATGCAAATGTTGCCCCTCGCCAATATGAACAGGATGTATCCTTTTTAAAGTCCTTCGAGAGGTAAATTGGAGGCATCAAAGTACATATTTGATTCTCTTCTATTGCATAGAATGTGCACTTTCATATACACTTCTGTTGCATGCGTGCCACATATCGTTTATGATTCTTGAATAGAATATGCTTTCAATATTGCATAGAATATGCTTTCAGTGTTGCATAAAATATGCTTTTGTCTCTTGCATAGAATATGCTTGTTTCATGCATAGAACATACTTTCAATTAACATCATGCATCTATCGCACAATAATCTCACTCAGTGCATCTATTTCACAATTTCATATCACTCGCACTGTCTTGTGCGCCTTGTGGTTGTGTCTCACTCGCACTGTCTTGTGCATTCTTTGCTCTAGGAGACCTTAAAATCTTGCATTTACACTCGCGCTTTCCTGCGCATTGCACTTTTTTGTGCAATTTACACTCGCGCTTTCTTGCACATCGCATGTTTTTGTGTAGTTTACACTCGCGCTTTCTTGCGCATCGCACTTTCTTGTGCAATTTACACTCGTGCTTTCTTGCACATCGCACTTTCTTGTGCAATTTACACTCGCGCTTTCTTGCGCATTTATTCACTCTTTCTCTACTCGCGTGAGGCGCGTGTGGACGTATTCGCACTTTCTTGTGCAATTTACATTTGCACTTTCTTGTGCACTTATTTCCTCTTTCTCCACTAGCGTGAGGCGCGTTTGGACGTATTCGCACTTTTTTGTGCATTACACTTGCGCTTTCTTGCCCATCGCACTTTCTTGTGCAATTTACACTCGCGTTTTCTTGCGCATTTATTCACTCTTTCTCCACTCGCGTGAAGCGCGTTTGGACATATTCGCACTTTTTTGTGCATTACACTCGCGCTTTCTTGCACATTGCACTGTTTTGTGTACCTTGTATTGCACTGTTTTATGCACCTTGCATATTACACTGTCTTGTGCATTCATATATGTTTCGTGCATTCACTTGCATCGCACTGTCTTGTGCACATTGTTTTTTTTTTTTTTTTGTATCATTCAAACTGTCTTGTGCATTGCAATTCAATCGCGCTATCTTGCGCATCGTACTGTCTTGTGCACCTGTATAGCACTGTTTTGTGCATTCACTCTGCATCGCACTGTCTTGTGCGTTCATCTGGTCTAGGAGACCTTAAATCCTCTAAAGGTGTAATTCCTTTGGTTTTTGTCATGCCCGAACGACTTCTAGTGGTCTGGTATAGCCACATGCCTGTGTTTGCAGTGAGTTCCTAGGAGATCAACTGAGACGGTGAAAACTAGAGTTTGAATGGCCGATGCCTAGAACACAAAGGTTCGGAATTTCCGAGACTAAAGTCTGGTTTAAATACCCAGAGGTGTATTCTCGACTTGAAATCTGTATGGCTGCCCCATAGGTTGAAGTAGCGTGTATGCGCCTCAATTCTGAATACTGAACCAACCTAGTCTGTCACCTTATTGGAGAATAGGGAAAGCTGCGACCATAGCCAAGGAGAAAAGTAGTACCTATGGCTCGGAAACGCAAGATACAGAAGCGGGAGATCCCCAATAACATAAGGTAAGTCATCACCAATTACCCCTGTAAGGTACTTTCACTTCCTAGCTACTACATCATCATTACATTTATTATCTATCATCATATAGCATTTATCGCATGCATCTACTGCATTATCCATTTTATCGCTTGCATCCTTTCCATGTTAAGCTCAGTCTGGCATGTGCTCATACATTTCCTTCGTTGAAGCATGGTTCTATGATAATGTGTACGCGTCTATTCCACTAAGAGAATTGTGGTCTGAGGGTGTCGACAACTTTTCTGTGTTAGACGTGGTCTGATTTGTGTCCATGCCTGTTCTAGGCAAGATATGGTCTGGCCTGCGCCTTATTCACTGCATTCATTGCATTGTACTTTGTTTTGTTGCATTCAGCATTTAGGATCACGATCTTTCCTCAACAGATCATTCCTCACTTATATCATCCCATCCAATTACTTGTATTCTTTCTGCGAAACACATAGTTCTGTATGTGCACACGCCTATTCCACTAAGAGAATTGTGGTTTGAGGGTTCTAGCACCTTTTCTGTGTTAAACGTAGTTTGATGTTGCATCTCCATCCCTTTATGATATTTGTGTTGTTTTGCACTGTTTGTGGTTTGATTTTTTCAGTGAACTGCATATCATTTGCATTGTTTCGTTATATTGTGTATCATTTTGCATCCTGCCCCTGAACTACGCTGGTTTGATTCCTTGTAAAGGGATACGTAGGCAACCCTCGAGTTCAACCAAGTCTTCAGCCTTGTCAAAAATGGGTCGTCTCTAGGCTTGACATTCACTCACATCATTTTATGACTTTGAGCTCTGTCAAAGAGGGGCAACTGTAGACACCCTATTTTTGACCGCCCTTAAGACTTGGGCGCCACTGATTGTTTACTTGGTGATAAAAGTTGTGCAGCGCAAAGGTTCAATTTCTTCGGCAAGGAGAGCGTCAAATCCCAACCTCACACCCCTTTTTGGACCAAAACTATTTTGACCAAAATGATTTTTAAACCTTAAAACCCTCTCTTTCAAAACATTTTGAAAAAAGTTTCTACGATGTTCCGAGGCTCGCATTTCGTTAAATGTTGCGCTTTTCGATAAACCGAGCAAGAACAAAGTGAAAATGAATGGAAGAGAGGTGAACTCTTTGAAAAATATTTCAAAACACCCTATTTAGGGGTTTAGGGTTGAAGAAAAGAGGAGAGGAGGGAAGAAAACTAGCTGAGGAGTAGTTAGGCATGAATCTAGTTAAACCAAAACTGAGTAGTCTTCACTACAATGAGCATAACTTTTTTCACACTTGGAATTTTGATATGAGGCTACCACCATTGGAAAGAAGACTTCTAGGGCTTCATTTTACACACAAGCATGACCTGAAAAAGAGTCCATATGAAGGAGACATGTCCGGTTGACGTCGGGCCCAAAAAGTAGCTTTTTCTGGCCGGCCAGAGGTAGAAGTTTCTGGCCATGAATGGGCTTTGCCGGCCATGTGCCGGCCATGAATGGCCTATGCCAGCCAGGTGCCATCAAGGAATGTGCCTTGCTGGCCAGAAATGGACCTTTCCCCGCAATCAATGATCCCTTGCCAGCCATTGATGGAAAAAGGCAGTTTTCTGCAGATATTTGTTCTCCAACTGTTCCAGCTGTCCATTTTGAGATATTTTCGACTTGAAGCCTCATTTTTCTATATATAGAGAGCCTTCTCTATGGTTTTCAAGGTTAGAACATTTTAGGAGTGAAAAATTTTGGGGGTCTCTCATCTCTCTACAATTCTCTCTCTCTACATTTCTCTCTCTCTTGAGCTTTTGTGCTTAGAAGCTTCCATACTTCAAACTTTAACCTAACAATACTTCAAACTTTAACCTAACAACCCTTAACCAAAGTGGTTCATCCTTGGGTTGAGGTTGCTTAAAGCTCTCTTGGAACTCCTTAAGGTGGTTTAAGCTCAAATTTGTGCCTATTGTGTGCTTTGCTTCAAATGTACAGAACTTACCCCATTTAAGCTTATTTTGCACACTTGTTTTGCCACCTTTGCAAACTATTTTCAGCCTGGTTTTCAACTACAAAAACCTCTGTTTTTTAGGCTTAAAAATGGTCATTTGAGGCTATTTTGAGTTTGGGGGTGGTCCACCCTTCTTGTCTCTTTGCTTGTCAAGCTTTTGTGCCATCTTTTCATCACTTTTAAACCAACTCTTTTGGCCTTTTAACCACTGAAACTCAGAGGTTTTTCAGTGACAAAAACTTTGTTTGGAGGTCCAAAATTGGGGGGGTTAGCCTCCCCTCTTTGTGTCTAGCTTTCATGCCTAGTTAGCTTCATATGTTAGCATGTTTTTGTAGCTTAACTTGACTTATTTCCAGCATGTTTTTGCCTTTGATTTGGGCTTCTTTAGCTTTGTTTTGAGCTGTTTGTGTTGTATGAGTAGTCTTTTGCATGGTTGTAGTGTAACCCCATGTTTTAGCTTATTGTCTTAGCTAGTTTTGTCTTCATTCTAGCAAGTCTTTCAATTGATTTTGGGCTATAAAAACTCTATATTTTTGCACTGAAGCTTGGGTCCTAAGGCCATTAAAGGTTGAGGGGTTGATAGCCCTTCTTTGAACCTTGTTTTGGAGGCCTTTGCCTTTGTGCTTCCCACTCTTGCATCATCTTTTTCAAAGCTTTTAAACACTATTTTTCAGAGCTATTTCAGTGGCTAAAAACATGTTTTGAAGTTCAAAATTGAAGGGGTTAGCCTCCCCTCCTTGTGTCTTGCTTACTAGTCTAGCATGCTTCATGTTTTAGCCTATTATTCTAGCTTGTGTTAGCTTAATTTCAGAATGTTTTAAGCCATATTTTAGGTTGTTTTGGATCTGTTTTGGGCTGGCTGTTGCTTTTGAGCTTTGTATTGCATATCTGTAGTGTAAATTCCTTCACTAGCTCATTGTTTTAGGCCTTTAAACATGAGTTGTTTGAGTTGGTTGCATGTTATAGTGTCATTTTGCATGTAATTCCAGCATACATAGCTCTGTCACGTTCTCATTGGTTTCACTCTTTCAATTGCTTTTGAGAGTTGCTTCAAGTTTGGGATTCTTTAAGCTTGAGATAGAGTTTGTACTTAATGGATTTAATCCTCTTTTGAGGGTTTCTACTAACCAACGACATGAACTCTCTCTTTCCTTACATTATCCCTTGGTTGAAACTTCTTCTCTCTAGAGGACTCTCACCTTGGACAAATTGACTAAGAATGGTTTGGTAACTTAAAATGTGTAAATAAAATTTGACAAGTAAAACTTGAGCAAGTTAAGCATGTTGTATTTGCATTGCATGTGTTCAATCGGACGTTATATTGAACACAAGGAAGATTGGAGCATTTCATACTCAAAGTGATGAAATGAGCCATTGCCTTTGATCACACATGATAAGGTAGTGGTCTTGAGTCTTGTTTTGTGCATTTATTGAAATTGTACAACTTGGATCTTTGGCCATCATGCAATGAAATTGCTTGATTAGTGGTTTTGGACCCAAGAGTGCCACTCCTTTAAGGTTTTGGGATGATAAGGAGGGGTACAGTACAAACATACCTTTGGAAAAACCTTCATTTTGCTCTGTTTGTGCTCTGTTGCAATGTGGTGATTCAGAACACCAGTGGCCGGCAGTGGCTCATTGGTAACCGGCAGTGGTTCACTCTTGGCCGGCAGGGGGCCGACAGCAACCTACCATGGCCCGCAGGTCACTGGTGTGCTCCTTAGCATTGATTTGGTAAGTTGGAGCAGAAAGGTTTTGAAGTGTACTCAACCCTGCAAACAGAGCCTCTCAAGAGTAAACCGGAGGACTTTTCGGGGCGAAAACCGCGTGCATGCACCTTCTACTTCCCGAAGCAAAGTAGTAGCAACATAATTTAATTTGTTAATTACTTAGTTAATTTGCATTGATTGTTGTAATAATTAAGTAGCTTAGCTTAGCTATTTTCTTATTTTGATTTGTAATAATTAGTTTAATTAGTTTAATTAGATTAGTTAGCTTAGCTCTGCTCTTATTAATTCGGACCCTCATTTACCAGGTTATAATGTTGTAATAAGTGTGCGTGTGTGTGTGCATGTCTTCCAACCCCACGTCCTTCTTCCTTTTATTTAATCGCTTTCGATGGTTAGATTATGGACATTTTCAATTAGCATACCTTATGCGTGCATGTTTGCATTCATTCATTTGTCTTGCATGCGCCGAGCCTCGGCGCATCATTCAAACTGCATTGCAATTTCAATACTTCTTTGAATACGTTTTTTATCGCATGTTGTTCAAATCAATCCATATGCCATATTAGTAGCCGAGCCTATTAATTGCATTATTGCATGTGTTGCATTAGACATCTTATATAGTTAGGATCATGCATTTTTCTAACTAATTTTTGTTTTGGCTTGGAGTACTCGGTAAGTTTTATGCTTTAGCATACTTGCATAAGTGTGATTGCCATATTGCCATGTGTCGCATGCTTGCTATGAGGCTATTTGCTTATATGTTAAACTGCATGAATGCCTGTGGATGAAGGTTTTGTTGCTTGAATTGGAATGATTCAACAAATGTATGTTTTAAGCCCACTTTGCGAAGTGGCAAATCATCATGTTTTAAGCCCACTTGAGGTGGCAAATCCGCATTTCTAAGCCCACTCGAGGGTGGCAAATTCAAACCATTTTTGAAAGCAAACATGAGTTAAATTCGTTCCAAGTCTTGCGACTTAGTCTATACTAGCTTGTGTGCATCACATAGTAAAGTTAGCTAATAACCGGAATAAGAACACATAAGGTTTATAAAACAGCATATCGTGATAGTAGAGGCCGATCTTTGATCGGGCGAGCGGGGGTCCTCATTTTAGGACCTTCCCCTCTCGTACCCAAGTTCCCAAGCCGAGGCAACTTTGGTGATGACAAACACGTGGCCTTTGGCACGAGTCAGGGTTTATTAATTTCCAAAAACAAAATATTTAGGTGGCGACTCTGTAATTTGGCAAAGCAGTCCAATTTTGGCATTATTTGATTTAAAATCGATTTTCCAAAATGATTTGCCGGATTGGACTCTTTGGTGTTTATCAGTTTCACATTGCACTTTGTGAGATTAGATTCAGAACCGTGACAGGAGTTCGAACTGTAAGACCAATTCGAGCTCTTCGAAAGGGGGTGCGAAGAAATTCGAGCTACAAACGCCCTGAAAATAATAACCATAATTCATCCCGCGATATTAATTAAATAACAACATCTACCGATATAAATGTCTTTCATTCATATTATTCAATTGTTACAAATGATAGCACATGCAACTACTATATATTCATAAGCCCTAACCCTGAATCTATTGCATGTGTCATAAGTTCATGAGATGAAATAAAAGTTAAACATATATATAAATGTCCTAATGGCTACAACTTTCCAAGATGATACTTGGTTAAAACAAAAGTGAGTTTAAACTCATTACAAATAAAACCCTAGGCTTGTACAAAATAATTACAACAATAACAAAATGAAGCTCTTGGCTCCAAGTCCTCCTAAGCTACGGCCTTGGTGGAGGCATATCATCAGCACTTGAAAATGATTTTCCACATAGAGTGAGCCAAAGCCCACCATAGATTCTCTAGCATAGTGTATGAATCTTAACAAAGTTATAAGGTGAATGCATATGCAATGCTTGTGCCAAAACATTTTATATCTCTTTTCAAAACCATGCAATGCCAGGTTTATATCACAATTCATGAAATTATTTTCTTTACAATAGAAAACAAGGCAGTGGATACAATACTGGGAATCTCTCGGTACGTGTCTGCAAACAGGCTATACAAGCACTACTAATTGTCATTTTTACCAGTACTAACCGAAAGGCTTGACACCTAACCGTGTGGATTTTTGGACTTTCACCAAGGACACACAGGCCAACATAATACCATAATCACACCCCTACCTAGATTCACCAAGGTATTTACCCATTTCTCTCAAAACAATATACATTTTCAATGTGTTAAGTATGCAACAATGCTCAGTGCAAATAGATGAAAAATTAGTTTCAATTTTCCAAATTCTCATGCAATTTCTACAACAATCATAGCTATCCTCCACCGATAACCCAAAACAGATATCTCTAAACAGATAGATAATTTCAAATAAAAATAAACTTTTCAAAACTTCAAGATGGGAGTAATAATGCATATCCAACTCCACCACCACCATCATCATCATTACAATTCTACAAAACCCAACATCATTTCCATTTCCTCTTTACAAAATCAAGTATTCACATTTTATGGCAAAATCCCATTTTCTTTATAAATCAATTCCAAGAATAAAAATCAACCATTTTATCACAACTCAACCACATTTACAAACTTGTAATTATTTCCAAGAAACCATTTTGAAAACCCCTCCTTTGATTTCAAAATCAAAAGCCTAGGTTTATCCAAAAATTCCCAAATCAAAATATTGTTATGAAAATCAAATAACTAAGTTAGAAACCATACAAAAGTGTGAAGAAATTCCTACCTCAAAGCTAGAAGACAAGGAAGAGAGTAGAGAAACCTTGACAAAGTCGAAAACTAACTTTGTTCCGAATAAAATGAAGCTCTAGATGAGCTCTACCTTTCTATCAACTGGACTAGTGTGTAGAGATTAATAAATTTAGGGTATTTGGAGGTTGAAGATGAGTTTTAGAGAGAGAATGTCAAGATTTAGGGTTTTGAAATGTTTAGAGAGAGAAAGATATGAAAAAGTGACTCAAAAAGTGGTAATTACAAACTGATATACGCGCAGACCGCTCGAGCAACCAAAACACCGCTCGAGCAACCAGACACCATAAGTGAGACCGCTTGAGTGAACAAAGTGACCACTCGAGGGACAAACACTACCTCCTAGTAGTTTTGCAGACAAAGGCTAACTGCTCTAGTTCAAGAAAGACAGCTCAAGCGATAAAAACACTCTCCCAATACTTTTGCAGACCTACAAATATATTGGAAGTTCTCAAAGACCGCTCGAGCAACCAAAGGACCCCTCGAGCAAACTGACCAAAATCTAGACAACAGTTCTTTTGAAAAACAAACTCCCTACCTATTCAACAAAGACATCCAAACAACCAAACTCAATCAAGAATAAGATGAATAAGGATATGAACAACCAAATAAGACAAGGAATCTCGGATCCAAAACAATAAATGGGTTGGGTCTAAACTAGAATCGTTATAACCTTCCCCCCATAAAGAATTTTGTCCCTGAAATTTTAAAATCAACACAATAAAACGGTATTTAAATCAACCATAACAATGATAACAAGTCAAACTCATAACCATGACCCATCCAGATCATTCATTCTCATAACAACTATAAACAAGGTTTTCAATATTGAATATACAATTCACTTTTTTTCCAAAACATATGCAATGTTTATATCTAATCAACATAACAAGATTTTCATTACTAGTTTCAAACATCAACAAAAAAGTCCGGATACTTCTCATGGACTTCCGCCTCACGTTCTCAAGTCACCTCCTCAACACTATGGTGTCTCCACAACACCTTTACAAAAGGAATTGTCTTGCCTCGCAAGACTTGGTCTCGTGTATATAAGACTTTAACCAGTCTCTACGAGGCATCCTCATCTACCTCTAACTTGGTCTAATCGAACACATGTGATGGACCTGGCTCATACTTCTGGAGCATATAGATATAAAACACGTTATCAACGGCAGAAAACTGTGGCGGCAAGGCTAAACGATAAGCTACCCCCCCCCCCAAATGCGCTCTAGGATCTCAAAAGGTCCAATAAATCTAAGAGACAACTTTCCGCTCTTTCCAAACCTCATCAAACCCCGTCTCGGTGATATTTTCAAGAAGACATGATCTCCTACCTTGAATGATAAAGATCACCTCCTACGGTCGATATAATTCTTCTGACAACTCTGAGCTGAAACCAACCTCTAACGGATAAGTGCAACCTTCTTCGTCATGTCCCGGACTAACTCAGGACCTAACATAGGTGCATCACCCACCTCGGCCCAATACACAAGAGATCTACACGGTCGGCCATACAAGGCCTCAAAAGGTGCCATGCCAATACTCGCCTGAAAACTAGTGTTGTAGGTAAACTTCACTAAAGGTAAGTGTCTCTCCCACGATCCCTTAAAGTCAAGAACACAACCTTAAAGCATATCCTCGAGGATCTAAATGGTACTCTCTGACTGCCCGTCAGTCTGAGGATGATAGGCGGTGCTAAATGTCAATCTAGTGCCCAAGGCATTCTGTAGGCTCTGCCACAATCGAGCCCTAAAACACGGATCTCCATCCGAAACAATAGTCACAAGGACCCCGTGAAGGCAGACTATGTCCCTAACATAAAGGTCAGTAAGGAAATCTACCGAATCACTCGTGTGCATAGGTACAAAGTGTACTGACTTGGTTAACCGATCAACTATCACCCACACGGCATCATTACCCGTTGAGTCCTCGGAAGACCCATAACAAAATCCATCGTGACATGCTCCCACTTCCACTCGACTACAGGCAAGGGTTGCAACAAACCCACTAGCCTTTGATGCTTGGCTTTCACTTGTTGACAAGTAAGGCACCTCGAAACAAACAAGGCTACGTCTCTCTTCAATCCCCTCCACCAAAATTGGCAACTAAGGTCGTGGTACATCTTTGTGCCTCCTGGGTGTACCGCAAGGTGCGAATTGTAGAATTCTCCAACTACCTCTTCTCTACAAGACTCGGGCACGAAAAGACGGTCAAGATATCTTATACTCAAGTTAGAATACACGTTCAAGGCCTTCTCTACCTCCCCACTAGATATCTTTCCCTGGATAGACTCTACTCATGATCACCCCATTGTGCTTCTATAACTCGGCTCACAAGTGTAGGTTGTGCAATCATAGTAAACAAGACTGCCGACTCAATGGACTCACCAAAATACAAGTCAAACTCGCCAATAGCAACCAACATCTCCAATTCCCGAATAGCAATACTAGCTACACTGCTAATGGACTTACTCAAGGCATCGACCACTACATTGGCCTTCCCCGGATGATAGTGCAACTCAAAGTCGTAATCCTCCATAAACTCTATCCACCTTCTCTATCTTAAATTAAATCTTTCTATGAAAACAGATATTTCATACTCTTGTGATCAGAAAAGACTTCAAATCTTTCACCATACAGATAATGTCTTTAGATTTTTAAAGCAAAGATCACAGCTGCTAGTTCTAAGTCATGGGTAGGATAGCTTTTTCTCGTGTGTTTTCAACTACCGTGAGTCATATGCTGCTACCTTCCCCTCTTGCATCAAGACATAACCCAAACCTTCCCAAGACACATCATAATACACTAAATAGCCCAAACCCCTCCCCGAAATAATCAACACTACAGTAGCGATAAGTCTAACTTTAAGCTCTTGAAATGATTTCTCACAAGTCTCGCTCCACACAAATTTGATTCCTTTCTCATCAGTCTAGTCAATAGTGAGGCTAATCTAGAGAAATCCTCCACAAAACGATGGTACCCAAGTAATCCCAAGAAACTCCAAATCTCAAAGGCATTCTTAGGTTGTTCCCAATCTTGCACTACCTCTATCTTAGAAGAGTCTACAGTCACCCCACTACCTCTATCTTAGAAAAGTCTACAGTCACCCCTTTCCCGGATACCACATGGCCTAAGAATTTCACCTCCTTCAACCAGAACTCACACTTCCTGAACTTAGCATACAATTTATGGGCTCTAAGCAACTCAAGTACAATCCGCAAGTGCTCCTCGTGTTCCTCCTCAGAGGGTGAGTAAATCAAGATGTCATCAACATAGACAACCAAAAAACAGTCTAAGAACTCAAGGAAGATTAGGTTCATCAAATCCATAAACAAGGCTGGTGCATTGATTAGCCCAAAAGGCATCACTATGAACTCATAATGGCCATACCGTGTACGGAATACCATCTTCTAGATATGCTCCTCCTTTACTCTCAACTGGTGACAACTCGATCTTAAGTTTATCTTAGAAAAGCAACAAGACCGCTTCAACTGATCAAACATTCATCTATACGAGGTAGTGGGTACTTGTTCTTAACAGTTACCCGATTCAACTTCAGGTAATCAATAAAAAGTCACAATGTGCCTTCCTTCTTCTTAGCAAAGAGAGTCGATGCTCCCGAAGGTGAAGTACTAAGGTGGATAAAGCCCTTATCTAACAATTCTTGGAGTTGAATCTTCAACCCACTCAACTCAGTAGGTGAAAATCTATATGGTGCCATGGAAATCGGTGTCGCGCCAGGCACTAAATCAATAGAGAACTCAATCTCACGACGAGGTGGTAAACTAGTGAGATCCTCGGGAAAGACATCTGGGTATTTACAAAGTACCCTCGGCAAGTCTACTCAGGCCACATCACTCTCAACATCCAAGAAGGTAGCAAGAAGGAGACTAAGCTCATCCCGATCACGCGAATCATACACTGGCAACAAGCCTCTATCAACTTGGTCCCCTAAGAAATAAAAACAATCACCACCTGAGGTGCACACCGTGACTCTCTGACGGTAACAGTCTATAATGGCTTAATAGGATGACAACCAATCCATGCCCAAAATGATGTCAAAACTTAACATATCAATCAACACAAAAGCAAGTGGAAGTCGGTGACCGGTAACCTCTATCTCACAACCTCGACACCCCTAGTCCAACACAACCTTACCACCAACAGGTGACTCTACCTTGAGTGGAGATGCTAACTAAGCTACTTCTAACCCCCAATGCCTATGCGAATGCAAACAAAATGAAAAAATGTGATATACCAGTATCGATCAACATAATGGCAATAGAATTACACAACAAGAAGTTACCTCTCACAACCGAAGGTGCTGGCAACAAATCTGGCGCGATAACAGCATACACACGCCCTGTAGGTCTCTACACTACTTGCTCACCCCTCGAAGCATAAGTCTAAAACACTGGCTAAGCCGAAGAGGCTCCCTGATTGGCCCTCAAGGCTTGTGCTGACAATGTAGGTTGATGGCTTTATGTCTGCCTCGAACCAGGCACACCAGATGTGCCACTCGACTGAGAGAAAAACCTACTCACATGCCCTGACTGCCCACACTGATAATAGGTAGGCAGCTACTCTCTCCCTTGACTCTAGCTCTGAGGACAAGCATAGACGGTGCAGACTATTGCCTTCCTCCTCTCTGTAGGCAAACTAAAGACTTGTGCCCAACTGACCACACTTGAAACAAGTGATCCCACCCTAACCACCTCTCCCTGACCCAGAACTTGGTACAGAAAAAGATGATCTAAATTGTGCTCCCTGGCAATGCTGTGGGGTGGAACCCCTCTGCCTCTTGCTAACCAAAGTCTCCCCTGAACCTCCTGACTCCTCTACCTGGAGCCCCTCATCCGTTCCTCCTCTGACTGAACCATGGTCTCAAGATGAGCCGCTACCTCCACAAGGCATCTGTGGTCCCTAATCATGGACCCAACCATTTTGAAAAGAAGCCCAGTCTTCAACCTCTTCTCGAACTCAATGAAACGGCGTTATTCCGTCACCACAAGTTTCGATACAAACCTTGACAAACTAGTAAAGGCAACCTCAAACTCAGCCACCAGTGTATTCAACTATTTGAGCTTTAGAAACTGCTCTCTCAACTTCTCCCTAGCAGTGAGAGGCAAGAACTTGTCATGGAAGACGTTGACAAAGGCCTCCCAAGTCACCCCAATACGCCCACACGCATACTTCCATCATTGACCTGTATCTCCCTTCAGCTGGAAGGATGCCAAGATCACCCTCAACCTGTTGTCCTCGATGCCAAGTGTAGATACCTTATTTTTTACCACCCTTAAGACTTGGGCGCCACTGATGGTTTACTTGGTGGTGAAAGTTGTGCAGTGCAAGGGTTCAATTTCTTCAGCAAGAAGAGAGTCAAATCCCAACTTCATACCCCTCTTTGGACCAAAATGATCTTGATCAAAAGATTTTAGACCTTGAAACCCTCTCTTTCAAAATGGTTTTTGAAAAAGTTCCTACGATGTTCCGACGCTCGCATTTTGTTAAATGTCGCGCTTTTCAGTAAACCGAACAAGGACAAAGTGGAAATGAATGAAAGAGAGGTGAACCCTTTGAAAAATCTTTCAAAACACCTTGTTTAGGGGTTTGGAGTTGAAGAAAAGAGGAGAGGAGAGAAGAAACCAAGTTGGAGAAACAGTTTGGCATGAATCCCGGCAGGATCGAAACTGAGCAGTCTTCACTCAAACAAGCATAACTTTTTGCACACTTAGAATTTTGATGTGAGGCTTCCACCATTGGAAATAAGACTTCTAGGGCTTCAATTTAGGCTCAAGAATGACCTGCAAATGAGTCCATATGAAGGATTTATGTCCGGTTGAAGTCGGGCCCGAAAAGTAGATTTTTCTGTCCAACCAGAGGTGGAAGTTTATGACCATGAATGGGATTTTTTCGCCATGTGCCGACCATGAATGGCCAAGGTCGGCCCCCTGCCATCCAATGGTGTCCCATTCCGGCCAACAATGGTCAAGTGCCGGCCATCAATGGTCATGTGCCGGCCATTGATGGCAGAAAGCAGTTTTTGGCAGATATTTTGCTCCAGCTTGTTACAGCTATCTCTCTTGAGATATTTTTGACCAAAAGCTTGTATTTTGCTATATATTGAAGCCTTATATCTCAATTCAAGGGTTAGAACATTTTGGGAGTGAAAATTTGGGAGCCTCTCTCTCTACACCTCTCTCTCTACATTTCTCCCTCTCAAGAACCTTTGTGCATAAGAGCTTGTAAGTGTTGATACACGTCTCCTTTGCCTTTCAACCCTTAATCAAAGTTGTTCATCCTTGGGCTGAGGCTGCTGGAGAGTTTTCTTGAAGCTCCTTAAGGTGGTTTTGACTTGGTTTTATGGCCTAAAGTGTGCTTGGCTTCAAGAGGTATAACTCCCTTCCTTTAAGCTTGTTTTAAATACTTGCTTTGCCATCTTTTTCCACCATTTCAAGGCTGGTTTTGGCACATAAAAAACTCTGTTTTTCTGTCCTAAAAGTGGTAGTTTGAGCCTATTTTGTGTTAGGGGGTTGTCTCTTCCTTTTGTTCCTTAGCTAGTTAAGCTTTTTGTGCCATCTTTCAAGGCCTTTCAAAACAACTTTTCTTGGCCTTTTAACCACTGAAATCCAGAGAATTTTCAGTGGTGAAAACCATGTTTTGAGGTCCAAAATAGGAGGGGGTGGCCTCCCCTCCTTGTGTTTTGTTTGCATTTGTTGATGGCCTATCAAATGAGCATGCTTTTCTACCCTTTTGAAGCTTGGTTTAAGCATGTTTTTGCCACTGATTTTCCATGTTACAACTCTATTTTTGGCTAGTTTGGCCATCCATTGCTTGCATCTTATACTTGTAGTGTAATCTTACTTACTAGCTTAACATGCCTAATAAGGTAGCCCATCTTTCTACTCTTTTGTAGCTTAGTTCAAGCATGTTTTTGGTGTTATTTTGACATGCTTTAACTCTGATTTTGGTTTGTGGGGTCACCTCTTGCTTGGTTTTTGCACTTGTAGTGCAATCTTGCTCACTAGCCTAGCATACTTGGTGTTTTGGCATATTGTTCTAGCTTGTTTTGGCTACCCTCCAACATGTTTTTGCTAATGTTTTGGCATGTTTAAGCTCTGTTTTGAGCTGGTTTGATCACGCGAGCTTTGCTTTGTATGCTTGTAGTGCAAGTGTGCTAAATTGCCTAACATGTGCTATTGTTTTAGCCTCTCATTCTAGCCATTCTTAGCTTATTTCAAGCATGTTTTAGAACTCCATTTAGGTTGTTTTAGGACTATTTTGGGCTGTCTTGGTCATATGGCTCATGTTTTGTATAGCCATAGTGTGAATGCCTTAACTAGCTTTGAGTTTTAGGGCCTCTAGCATGCTTTGCTTGTGATGTTTACATGATATAGCATCATTTTGTATGTGATTTTAGAGCATGTACTTCTATCACACTCTCACATATATCACTCCTTCATTGTGTTTGAGAGTTGTGCCTTATGCCTTGTTTATGGGTCAATGCATGAGCATGCATTTCTTGCCTTTCATGTTACAATCTCAGCACATTTTGGCCACTGTTTTGGCATGTTTGAGGTCTGTCCATGGTTGGTTTGGCCATTTGAATTTGTTATTGCATGCTTCTAGTGTTGTGTCCTTCACTAGTTTCAATGCTTTGGCCCCCTAACATGTTGTGCATGTGTTGCTTGCATGTTGTAGCATTACTTTTCATGCCATTTCAGTACTGAAAATTCTGCAACCTCTCTCACTTCTTCACTTTTAATTTGCTTTGAGGGTTGGTTAGCCTTATGCATGTGTTTAAGCTTGAGGTAGAGTTCATGCTCAATGGCTTTAACTCTCTTTTGAGGGTTTCTACTAGCCAAAGGCATGAACTCCCTCATGCCTTAAACCATTCTTTGGTTGACCCCTCTCTCATTAGAGGACTTTCACATTGGACTTAACCAACTAATGAATGGCTTGGTAATGTAAAATGTGTAAACAAGAATTAAGCTAAGTAAAACATGCCAAGATAATCATGTTTTGTTTGCATTGCATCGTGTTTAACCGGACGTTATGTTGAACACGAGGTGGATTGGTCCACTTCATACTCAAAGTGATGAAAATGAGCCAATCCCCTTTGTCTCCATTGCCTTTTGATCATCCATGATGAGGTAGTGGATTTAGAGTCTTGTTTGCATGGCATTTATTGAATGTGTACAAGATTGGATCTTTGGCCATCAAGCATTGTATGCTTGATTGATGGTCTTGGATCCAATGATGCCTCTCCATTGATGTTTTGGGATGATATGGAGTGGCATAGTACATACATGTTCCTAGGGAGACCCTTCATTTCCTCTGTTTTGTGCTCTATTGCAGTTTGGTGTCACAGCACACTAGTGGCCGGCAGTGCCACATTGATGGCCGGCACCCTCTCATTGTTGGCCGGCAGAGGCACATCCTTGGCCGGCAGGAGGGTCGGCAGTCACCATTCATAGCCGACAGGCCACTGGTGCATTCCCCAGCAATTATTTGGTAAGGTTTAGAAGCAAGTTCTTGGAGAAACCCTGCAAACAGAGCCTCTAAAGAGCAAACCGGAGAGCTTTTCGCGGCGGAAACCGAACATGCATCCTTCATTGTTCAAGGCGAAGCTGTAGCAGCCTAATTTAGATGCTTTTCATACTTAGTTGGTTTTGTAACTTAATTAATTTGATTAATTAGTCAAAGTTTTGTAATAAATAATTAGCTTAGCATAGTTAATTAGTTGGTTTGTAATAATTAGTTTAATTAGCGTAGCTAGTTAGCTAAATTCATTCGGACCCTCCGTCGAGAGGGCACAATGCTGTAATAAATGTGCGTGAGTGTGTGAATGTCTTCCAACCCCACGTCTTTCTCCCTTTTATTTACCAGCTTTTGATGGTTAGTTTTAGGGCATGTTTCAATTAGCATACTTATGCTTTGCATGCATGCATCATTCATTCGTATTGCATGCACCGGGCTCGGCACATCATTCAAACTGCATCGTATTTCAATACCTATTTGAATACATGTTATCAAGTTGCATTCATATGCCATTTTAGATAGCCGAGCCTATTTAGTTGCAATTTGCATGCGTTGCATTAGGCATCATGAGCATAGCTAGGATCATGCATGATTTCTAATTAGTTTTCTGTTTTGGCTTGGAGTACACTGTGAGTGTTTACGCTTTAGCATACTGCATGAGATGTGTATGTTGCCATGTTAGCATGCTTGCCATGAGGCTATTTGCTTAGTTGATAAACTGCATGAATGCTTGTGGATGAAGGCTTTATTACTTGAATTGGAACAATTCATCAAATGTGAGTTTTAAGCCCACTTGGTTGTGGCAAATCATCTTGTTTTAAGCCTACTTGAGGGTGGCAAATCCACGCTTTAGCCTACTTGAGGGTAGCAACTTCAAACCACTTTTCAAAAAACAAACATGAGATGTTTTGTTCTAACTTAAGTGATTGAGTCTATACTTGTATGATGTGCGCATCACATAGTAAGTTAGGTTAATAAACCGGAATAAGAACACATGTGTTTTCAAAAACAACATATCATATCAGTAGAAGCCGATCTTTGATCGGGCAAGCAGGGGTGCTCATTTCAAGACCTTTCCCTCTCGTACCCAAGTTCCCGAGCAGAGGCAACTTTGGTGATGACGGACACGTGGCCTTGGCACGAGTCAGGGTTTCCTAAATTTCCCAGAAACAAAACATTTAGGCGGCGACTCTGTAATCTGGCAAAGCAGTCCATGTTTGGCACTTCTTGATTAAAATCAATTTTCCAAAACGATTTGCCGGATTTGGACTCTTTGGTGATTTATCAGTCTTACATTGCACTTTGTGAGATTAGATTCAGAACCGTGACAGGAGTCCGAACTGTAGTAGCATAGAACCCAAATTTGCGCCCTCTCCGAAAGGGGGGCGCGCAGAGCGAGTTTCGGGTGGTCTACTCCAAGCATCTCGAATGTCTTTACCATTTGTTCTAGCCACTCATCCTCTGTCAGTGGCTCCTTCGAATCCCCCAAAAACTCATCTGAATTCAATTGGAAGAACTCCCTCCTCAAAAAAGACACCCCTATCTCAGCTACATGGGCCTAGACTTGATTCTCAGTTCTGAGAATGTTCATGGATTCCCGCAAAGCTCGAACTGTCTCACAGGCTAAATCACCGATGGCCTGCTGACCCATTGGTTCAGCCACATTTGCCTAACCAACCCCTTCCTCCTACACTGGAATATCATCCGATAACGGCACCTCCTGCCATCTAGGCCTACCACGCCTACCACTACCACGTCCACGTCCTAACATCCTAATGAAGGTAACACAAGAGATTAGCACATTTACAAATGTGCCAAAGCTAATTCACTCGCATCCTAATGCGATGGACAACAATTAATTCACTCCATATAAACACATAATCACATAAACACATACGAATTTCCTTTCTAGCTAATGATTGTCCCGCCACATTGCCAGAGTTCTAGTTAGAAATAGCAGTGATCAAGTTCTCTTCTAACAGGACTTCTAGAAACTCGTAGACCTAATCAATATCTTAGAAATTAAATCTCATACCCATCTAGTCAAATAATCATTTTATCACATAGCATACTAGGTTTACTCTAACACAAACTAGCAAGATCACCCATTGTGGTAAAAACCACATCTTACAATCCCAAAGTATTCAAACCCGATAGATCTGATATCAAGTTGTAACGCCCTGAAAATAATAACCATAATTCATCCCACGATATTAATTAAATAACAATATATACCGAAATAAATGTCTTCCATTCATATGATTCAATTGTTACAAAAGATAGCACATGCAACTATACATTCATAAGCCCTAACCCTGAATCTATAGCATATGTCACAAGTACGTGATATGAAATAAAAGTTAAACAGATATATAAATTCCCTAATGGTTACAACTTTCCAAGACGATACTTGGTTACAACAAGTGAGTTTAAACTCAATACAAATAAAGTTATACACTTGTACAAAATAATTTCAACAATAACAAAAGGAAGCTCTTGGCTCCAAGTCCTCCCCAGCTACGGCCTTGGCAGAGGCATATCATTAGCACCTGAAAATGGTTTTCCACATAGGATGAGCCAAAGCCCAGCAGAAATACTCTAGCACAGTGTATGAATCTTAACAAAGCTATAAGGTGAATACATATGCAATGCTCGTGCCAAAACATTTTATCTCTTTTCAAAACCATGCAATGCTAGGTTTATATCACAATTCATGAAATCATTTCCTTTACAATAGAAAACAGGGTAGTGCATACAACACTGAGAATCTCTAGGTACATGTCTGCAAACAGGCTATACAACCACTACCAACTGTCATTTTTACAAGTACTAACCGGAAGGCTCGGTACCTAACCGCGCAGGTTTTTAGAATTTCACCAAGGACGCACAGGCTAACATAATACCATAACTACACCCCCTACCCAGATTCACCAAGATATTGACCCATTTTTTCTCAAAACAATATACATTTTCAATGTGTTAAGTATGCAACAATGCTTAATGCAAATAGATGATAAATTAGTTTCAATTCTCCTAATTCTTATGCAATTTCTACAACAATCATAGCTATCCTCCACCGATAGCCCAAAACAGATATCTCTAAACAGATAGATAATTTCATTTCTAATAAATATAAACAGATAGATAATTTCATTTCTAATAAATATAAACTTTTCAAAATTTCAAGATGGGAGTGATAATGCATATCCAACTCCACTATCATCATCATCATCATCATCATCATCATCATCATTATCATCATTCCAATTCTATAAAACCCAACATCATTTCCATTTCTTCTTTACAAAATCAAGTATTCACATTTTAGAGCAAAATCTCATTTTCTTTATAAATGAATTCCAAGGATAAAAATCCACCATTTTATCACAACTCAACCACATTTACAAACCCACAATCATTTCCAAGAAACCATTTTGAAAACCCCTCTTTTGATTTCAAAACCAAAACTTAGGTTTATCCAAAAATCCCCAAATCACAATATTGTTTACAAAATCAAATAACCAAGTTAAAAACCATGCAAAAATGTGGAGAAATCCCTACCTCAAAGCTAGAAGACAAGGGAGAGAGTGGAGAAACCTCGATGAAGTCGAAAACCAACTTTGTTTCGATTAAAATGAAGCTCTAGATGAGCTCTACCTTTTTATCAAAGGGACTAGGGTGTAGAGATCAATAGATTTAGGGTATTTGGAGGTTGAAGATGAGTTTTAGAGAGAGAAGGTCCAGACTTGGGGTTTTGAAATGTTTAGAAAGAGAGATATGAAAGTGACTCAAAAAGTGGCTGTTACGAAATGATATACGCGCAGACCGCTCGAGCAACCAAAACACTGCTCAAGCGACCAGACACAATTAGTGAAACTGCTTGAGCAAACAAAGTGACCACTTGAGTGAAGAACACCACCTCCCAGTAGTTTTGCAAACAAAAGCTAACCACTCGAGCGCAAGAAACACTACTCGAGCGAAAAAAAACACCCTCCCAGTACTTTTGCAGACCTACAAATATACTGGAACTTCTCAAAGATTGCTCGAGTGACCAAAGGACTGCTCGAGCGAACTGACCAAAATCTGGGCAACAGTTCTATTGAAAAACAAACTCCCGACCTGTTTCAAATTCAACCAAGACATCCAAACAACCAAACTCAATCAAGAATAAGATGAATAAGGATATGAATAACCAAATAAGACAAGGAATCCAGAATCCAAAATAATAAACGGGTCAGGTCTAAACCAGAATCGTTATAGCTCGGCATCAAACACCGACATTCACCCGACGCTGCTCACCCCTACTTGGGTTTCAACACACATTCTCGCACCTCCTTTGAGTCAAAGCTAGACTCACATCCTCGCATGCACACCCGATGATGAGTCTAAATGTTCGTCCAGTGCTCGAAGTCCTCAGCGGACGCCACAACTTTGAGCCTTTCAAACCCTACACCCTTTTTGTCTTATTTTTGGGCAATGCCTTGGTCTTTCCAGCCTGCAACCTCTAGTGGCCTGCCGGCCATCCCTAGAGGTAGTTGGCCATCATTTTTAGGCTGCTGACCACTGATGTTGCTTGCCAGCCACCAGTGTGTTTTGCAGATATTTTATGCCAGCTATTTGCACAGATGCATGCATCTTCACCCACGTGTAGGGCTGGATCTCCTTGAGGGAATTTCATGTTTTCTATATATAGGTACCCCCCTCTCTTGTAATAGGGTTAGAAAATTTTGAACTCAAAAATTTTCCTCTTCTACACTTTTGACTACAAATCCTTGACCTTTGCCTATACACCTTTAACCAAATCTCACCATCTTTGAGCTAAGGTATTATTGAGCTTGGTTTGAGCTCTAGAGGGTGTTGTTTGCTTGGTTTTGTTGGTTGGAGTTGCTCTTCTCTTCAAAGGTATAAGACTTTGCTTGTAGCTTTGTTTTATTTGTTTCTATTCCTACTGTTTTTTCATTGTTTTGGGTTGTCTAAACTTTGTGTTTTTTGGGCTAAAGCTTGGGTTTAAGGCCATTAAAGGTTGAGGGGTTGATAGCCCTTCTTTGTACCTTATTTTGGAGGCCTTTGCCCTTGTGTTTCCCACCCTTTTACTATCTTTTTCCAAGCTTTTAAACACTGATTTTCAAAGCTATTTCAGTGGCCAAAATCATGTTTTGAAGTCCTAAGTTGGAGCGGTTAGCCTCCTCTCCTTGTGTCTTGTTTGCTAGCCTAGATAGCTCTATGTGTTAGTTTATTTTTCTAGCCACTTATAGCTTAATTCCAACATGTTTTAGCCTCTAATTTGGACTATTTTAACTCTGTTTTGGGTTGGTTAAATCATTTGAGTCTTGTTTTGCGTGCTCCTAGTGTAAGTGTCCTCACAAGCTTGGTGTTTTAGGCCTTTAAACACCACTTGTTTGAGTTGATTGCATTGTTTTAGTACTTTTCTCACTTAATTTCAGCAAGCATAATCTCTGCAACCTCCCTCATTTCTTCACTCTTTGTTTTCTTTGAGGGTTGTTTCAACCTTGGGATTGTATAAGCTTGAGATTGAGGTCCATGCTTAATGGTTTAATCCTTTTTTGGGGGTTCATTATCAATGGCATGACACCTCTCTCTTGCCTTAAACTATCCCTTGTTTGACACTTCCTTCTCTTTTAAAGGACTTTAACTCACCAATGGACTTAATTGATTAAAGAATGGTTGGTAAATTAAAATGAGTAAACTTGGGACTAAAAGTGAGCAAGCTAATAACTTGGTGTGTTCAATCGAACGTTAATTGAACACATGGAAGCTTGAACCATTTCATACTTGCTAGTGATGAAATGATTCAAGTCTCCAAGGTCAACTTCTTCCCTTGATCATTCATGAAAATGAGGAGGCTTGTGTCTTGTTTTGCATTTATTAAACTTGCACACTTGGTTTCACAAGCCATTATGCAATTAAATTACATCCATTGATGGTTTGTGAACCAAAGCTTGCTACTCCTTTGATTTTCCCATGAAAATGAAGGGTAGGTTGTGCAAACAAACCCTTGAAATACCTTATATATGCTCTGTTTGTCCTCTATTGCAGCAAGATGAAACTGTGCATCAGTGGCCGGTAGGCCACTTTCTATGGCCGGCAGATGGCTGGCAGACCACCTCCATGGCCGACTGGTGGCCGGCAACTTTCATCTTTGGCCAGCTGGCCACTGATGTAAAATTCAGCAGAGTGTTGGTAAGATGAAGCAAAGTTATTTTGGAAATGTTTAACTGTGCAAACAGAGGCATTCGGGAGCAAAACGGTGGTCTTTTCGGGTGGAATCCGAGCATGCGCATGCACATCTTTCATTTCCTGAGGCAGAGTAGTTAATTGCTTAGTTCAATTATTAATTGCAATTGTGTTGTAATTCTTTAATTAGTGAGAGTGAAATGATGTAATAATATGTATGTCTTCCAACCCACGTCTTTCTTCCTTTTATTTATTAGCTTACGATGGTTAGTTTACGGACAT
The DNA here is from genome assembly GCA_030407325.1 of Camellia japonica. NCBI lineage: Eukaryota > Viridiplantae > Streptophyta > Magnoliopsida > Ericales > Theaceae > Camellia > Camellia japonica. The sequence goes on along the minus strand of JAPPVO010000014.1, from coordinate 61,331,003 downwards.
CACGTTTCAATTAGCATATCGCATGTTTGTATCCATTCGTATTACATGCACCGAGGCTCAGGTTATCATTCTAACTGCATTGTTGTTTAAATACATTCTTTGAATATGTGCTTAGACTGCATGTTATTTAAATTGCTTCATATACCATGCTTATTAGCCGAGCCTATTTTAGTTGCATTATTGCATGCGTTGCATTAGTCATCTTGCATAAGTTAGGAATCATGCATACTTTTCTTACTCTTCTCTTTTATCTTAGCTTGGAGTACTAGGTGAGTTTTTCGTACTTTAGCATACTTGCATGAGTGTGAGTGATTGCCATGTCTAACATGCTTACCATGAGACTAAGTGGCTAATTGCTATAATTGTTTGAGTGCCTATGGATGAAGGCTTGTTGCTTGAATTGGAATGATTCAATGAATGTACGTTTAAGCCCACTTTGTCAAGTGGCAAATTCGCAAACTTTAAGCCCACTTTGTTAAAGTGGCAAAATCAAACCCTTTTCAAATAACAAACATGAAATTGAATTGTTCCAATTCAGGCAAACTAAGTCTATACCTTGTGTGCGCGCATAACATAGTAATGCAAGCCTAATAAACCGGAACAAGAGCATATAATGTACATAAAAATCATATCATGATTAGTAGAGGCCGATCTTTGATCGGGTGAGCGGGGGTGCTCAATTCATGACCTTTCCCTCTCATACCCAAGTTCCCGAACTGAGGCAACTTTGGTGATGACGGACACGTGGCCTTTGGCACGAGTCATGGATTTCCTAGATTTTCCAAAAATATTTAGGTGGTGACTCTGTATCTGACAAAGCAGTCCATTTTTGGCAATTTGATTCAAAATCAATTTTCCAAATGATTTTCCGGATTTAGACTCTTTGGTGTTTATCAATTTCACATTGCACTTGTTAGATTAGATTCAGAACCGCGGGAGTCCGAACTGTAGGGCTTATTCCGAGCTTCCGAAAGGGGGAGTGAAAAAGTCAAGCTACATATGGCCACCCTCTCCTAGCATTTCCTCCTAAAGACTCATTATACAATTCTCATTCCTAAGTCAACTCATTATACATGCATGCCCACAAGGCAATTAAACACCTCACATCACCCATAAGGAGACCAACAAGGTTAACAACAAGCTTGCTAATCACGCGCATCGAGCATACAAGATATCTAGAATAAACATCACACTCACCAAAGAGCATTCTCAACACTTTATCAATAAGTCCTTAATACTCATGAGAAATGAATCATGTCGCCCCTAATCACACTTACCAAAGATAAAATAGTGCTACTCGCGAGATACCGCAAAGCTAGTCACAACCACACACAATTATCTCACTCCCAAAAAACAACTTTAAATCAAAAGATGCTCACAGGCCCATGCATAGTCAACTCACGAGACAATAGGCAATTATACAACAATGTTAGTATTATCCATTCTAACAATGGCTTCCCAAGTAAAAGTAATACATAATTACTTACATGCCCAATTCATTGGAATTTATAAACAAACATACTAACAACAAATAGGTACGATGCCCCTGCATCCAACAACACATCAGCCACACTAACAAGGCAAGAAAACAGCTAAATACTCCACCACCCTTCCATGCTTATCTGCCCCTGCCTGGGCTACTGAAATTGACTATGTCCCCACTTAGGACAACGACGCCTAATATGGCCCAACAGATTACACCTAGAGCACGTAGGTGGTCCCCTATTCTGTGACAAGATTCGAAGAAATCTGGGTCTAATTAGACCTCCTGAAGGACGAATCCAAAGAAGCAAATGTTGCTTGAGGCGAAAACTGCGCCTATGACTGAGATCTTGACTATCTCCAACTCTTAGTAAGTCTAGTGCGCTTTCTAACAATGGGGACTGCCAATATGGCCTCATCTCTATCCCGACCAACACCTAAAATTGTGGCCTCAACATGGGTTATTGCCTCCACGAGTGTGTAATAGTTCCTATACCTGCTCACAACAACCATACCCTGAATATCATCACACAACCTTCTCTAGAATTCAATATAGCGGCACTCCTCTGTTGCTACCTACTCTAGAGTGAATCTAGACAAACTGTAACACCCCAAAAATAATAACAACGCAACTCATATTATTTAATATAAATATAACAGGTAAAACAATAACCTTTCATTTATATTCTTTGATCATGCAAAAGATGACATATGCACGTATAAATTCATAAATCCTAAATCTTGAATCTATAGCATATGGCATGCGTACCAGAATGGAAATAAAAGGAGAATCAAATAATTTTATGCCCTAATGGCTACATCTTTCCAAGTCAATGCTTCGGTACAACAAAATAAGTTCAACTCAATATAATTAAAGCCCAAGGCTTTTACAAAAATAATTACATCAAAAGAAAACAAAACAAACTCTTGACTCCTAGTCCTCCCAAGCTATGTCCTTGGTGGAGGCATATCATCAGCACCTAAAAGTTGTTTTTCATATAAGGTGAGCTAAAGCCCAATAGAGATACTTTAACACAATGTATAAATCTTAACAAAGTGATAAGATGAATGCATATGCAATGCCATTTGTCAAACGTTGTACATTTCCATCTCAAAACAATGCAAGGTCATGATTATATAACAATTCATGAAAAAAAAAATATCCTTTATATCATAAAACAGGGCAGTGAATACAAAACACTGAGAATCTCTAGATACGTGTCTGCCAGTAGGCTACACAAGCACTACCAAAGTCATTTTACCGGTACTAACCGGAAGGATCGGCACCTAATCGCACAGGTTTTTGGACTTTCACCAAGGACACATAGGCCAACAATATAAACCACAACCACACCCCCTAACCAGATTCACCAAGGTATACACCCATTTCTGTCAAAAACAATACATTTTCAATATTTAGATATGAAACAATGATCGATGCACAATGTATGAGAAATTAATTTCAATTCAACCTAATCCTCATGCACTTTCTACAACAATCAAGACTATCCTTCACCGATAGCCCAAAATAGATATTGCTACTCAACAAGTAATTTTCCAATAACAAATAAAATCTCATAAATTTTCAAAATGGGAGTAATAATACATATCTAACTCCACTCTCATCATCAACTGATACATTTTCCACATCTTTCAAAATCCAACATCTTTCCATTTTCCTTTCATAAAACAAACATCCAAAATTTTTTAACAAAACTTCCTTTATTTCCAAAAATTGCTTTTAAAGAAAGATCATCCCATATTTCAACACAATCCATCAATATACATGTGGGAGCCGAATAATAATGGGTCAATAGGGACGAATGGACAAGAGTTCAATCCAGGACATAACCTTTATTTGGCATTGATCCTAGTCAATTGAAGAACTGAATAAAATAATCGGCATTCCAACCAGTAGAATAAAGGCCGAGTAGAAGTACATGTAATGGATGGAGGGTGGGCCTGGCCCTAAGGCCCAAAGAGAATAATATAAATAGAGGATCATCAATCAGAGAAAGGTATGTGAGAATTAGTACACTTAACTTAAGATACAAGCAATCAAGAGAGTATATACTGACTTATCCATCAGAGTGCTAATTCCAGCATCCCGATCGGAGTGTTTATTCTTTTCAGGTCGTTAGCTGAGGATCTCAAGCGTCCCAGTGGATCAAAAGAGTATTTCCAAAACCATTATCTCCACAATTGGCGCCGTCTGTGGGAATACTCAAGTACATCCATGGCGGGCGTAACGGAAGACCCTCCGATAGTCACTGACGAAACCACACAGAGAGACGACCTCACTCCAAATAACATGCTTGGACTGGAGGCTATCGCCACAAGATGTGCCTTGAACTTCGACTCACTTGCCCAGAATTCGCCCTCAACTTCAGCACATGAGACAATGCAAGCAATCATGGAACAGGCGAAGCAAAACGAACAGAGGCTGGAAAACATGATCGCTGAGAACGAGCGCCTCCGTCAGCACTTGGCCTTGGAAGTAGCAAAATCCAATCAAGCTACACACCAAGATCCGAGATGACCTCTGAGAGCGGGTGGTCGAAGACCTCGAGTTTGGAAGCAATATAGTGACAGCGATTCTGACTCATTATCCCCAGAGCCCAAAAAGAAGGGACGGCTCGAAACTACCAGTTCCTCTGAAGAAAGTCCACGTGTAAGGCATAAGCGAAGACGAAATGGTTCGGACAAAGAAGACCAACATGATCCCTTCGTGCGACGGATCGCAAAGGCAGCACTACCCAAGAAGTTCAAAGCCCTGTCGTTCACCCTGTACGACGGGAAATCGGACCGCACTAATCATATCCGTCATTATAAGCAAGCCATGACGCTGCATGTAGACGACGAGGCTCTCATGTGCAGAATATTTCTGAGCAGTTTGGGGCCATTGGCCGTCAGATGGTATTATAAGTTGGAGCCGGCATCGATTAAGAGTTTCCATCAACTACAGAAATCCTTCAGGGCAAGATTTATCACCAACGAGGTCCAGCCGAAGCAAGCCGACTCTCTCTGGGCAATGCAGATCCAGCCGGGAGAAACCTTACGAGCGTATTCGGCGCACTATTGGGAATGTTTTAATCTTGTCGATGATGCTTGCAACGACTCCACGGCCATTACCGCCTTTACAATGGGTTTGCATCCTGATAGTGCTCTCCGCAGTTCCTTGACTAGAAGACCCCCCAAAACAGTCTGGTCGCTGATGAAAAAAGTTGAGGAATACTGCAAAGTGAAAGATCACGCCTTGCGGGTTAAAGCCGGAAACATGGCCAACAAGATGGCCACTTCTGAAATTGCTCAGCCGTTAAATTCTGTACCACCTCAGAGCCCTGAACCACGGCATCAGGCTAAACGAGACAAGAGACGAGATTCTCGCTGATCAAGCGACCAATGCTCCCACCGATCAGCACGGTTATGTCTAAAGTCCAACACCTTCCATTCTTCAAATGGGCGTCCAAAATGATGGGACCTCCCGACACGAGAAGACGGGATAGGCGGTGCAAGTATCACAAGGACCACGGCCATGATACTGAGAGTTGTTATGCATTGAAGGATCACCTGGAGGAATTGGTACAAGATGGTCGGCTACAACAGTACATCCGAAAAGGCAACTCAACCAAAGCAATAGCCTTACGGCAGGATTCACCTCTACTCGGCGTGATCCACATGATATACAGCCTGCCAATGTCATCTGCGGTGCATACGATTCAGTCGAATACCGACCCTCAAAATCAACTCACTCCGGCTAAACAGCCCCATGAAGCTGCGAGCATTGCTTTTGATGATTCAAATTTGGCCGGAGTGACACTTCCTCACATCGATCCCTTGGCAATCGAGTTACGTGTAAACCGATTCACCATTGAACGCGTACTCATTAATCCGAGGAGCATATCAGAAGTTATGTATTACAAGACATTCACCAAACTCGGCTTCTCCGAATCGGATCTTTCTCCAGCTCCTTATCCATTATTCGGCTTCAACGCTAATCCAGAATACCCATTGGGGAAAATCACACTACCAGTTCGAGCGAGCTCCAGAACAGTGGATGTGGAATTCTTGGTCGTCAAGCTGCCATCGCCGTATAATCTGATCATGGGGCGAACTTGGTTGCATACTATGCAAGCCGTGCCAAGCACCTATCATCAACTACTCTGCTTCCCGACAGAACGTGGCATTGAGCAAATCCGTGGCTCCCAGAAATTAGCACAAGCATGTTACCTCCTTGCTGGAAAGACGCCAAAAGAGTTACAAGTGAATTCTATTGAGGTGCCAGATCGAGAGAGCCTTGACGATGTTGGGAAACTCCCAAGTGAAAAGGCCACGGAAGCCCTGGATCGAGTTGAAATTAACGGAAACCCAGACAGGTTCTTCATGGTCGGCGCCTCTCTGAATGAAGCCGACAAGCAGCAGCTAATTTCCTTCCTGCTCGGCAACCTTGATGTATTTGCGTGGACACCATATGAGATGTCGAATGTAGATCCGTCTGTTTCGCAGCACCGTTTAAATGTTGACCCTAAATGCAAGCCAATTATTCAGAAAAGCCAGTGGTCAGCCGCAAAGCACACTGTCACCATTGTTGCAGAGGTTGACCGATTGCTTGACGCCAAGGCAATCAGAGAAGTGACCTACCCTACATGGCTCTCGAATACTGTGGTTATAAAGAAGAAAAATGGGACTTGCAGAGTCTACGTTGATTTCACGAACCTAAACAAAGCCTGCCCCAAGGATTATTTTCCCCTCCCCAGAATAGACCAACTTGTAGACACGATGGCACGCCATCAGCGTATGAGCATCCTCGATGCTTACAGAGGCTACCATCAAATCGCCATGCATCCAGAGGACCAAGATAAAGCTGCATTCCTCACCCCAAAAAAACCTATTGCTATAAGGTTTGCCTTTTGGCTGAAGAATGCAGGGGCAACTTACCAAAGACTAGTCACTGCCATGTTCAAGGAGCAACTCGGCCACACTATGGAAGTGTACATTGACGATATGTGGTCAAGTCCAAAGAAGAGCAAACTCATCTAGCGGATCTGGAAGAGACATTCGGCATTTTACGCAAATACAAAATGAAGCTGAACGCTTCAAATGTGCATTTGGGATCGACTCTGGCAAATTCTTGGGTTACATTGTCAACCACCGAGGAATCGAAGCCAACCCGATGCAAATCAAAGCAATCTTGGCTCGGCTCCCCTCATTCAGTGAAGAGGTTCAAAAGTTGATGGGATGGCCGCCGCACTCAACAGGTTCATAAGTCGTTCCACAAATCGTTGCCGACAATTCTTTCATACTCTACGGCAGGGCAGGCTTTTGAATGGACCTCCAAGTGTGAAGCCGCTTTCAACGGCCTCAAGACCTACCTCTAATCAGTTCCACTCTTGACAACCTTCGGCAGGTGTCCCGCTCATTTTGTATCTGGAGGTTTCTGACCAGGCCGTCAGCGCCGTACTGTTAAAGGAAGAGCTGGGGGAGCAGCAGCCAGTGTATTATGTGAGCAAGGCAATGGTTGATGCCGAAACACGCAACCTTCCGTTGGAAAAACTCATTCTGGCCCTCGTCATGGCAGTAAGAAAGCTGATGCATTATTTTCAGGGACATACTATCGAGGTACTAACAGACCACCCCCTCCGGTCGGTACTCCGTAGTGCAGAAGCATCAGGGCGCGTTTCAAAGTGGGCTCTTGAACTCGGCCAGTATGATATTCAATTTCTTCTGCCTAGAACCTCAATCAAAGGGCAAGTGCTTCCGACTTTGTGGCGAATTCACTGGGGGTCTTGCCGACTTCAAGTCTGATGAAATTCACCTAAGCCGAACTGGAGAATTTATGTTGGGGACATTTGGCAGTTGTGCTGTGATGGATCATTCAATCAACGAGGTAGCAAGGCCGGAGTAGTGATAATGGCTCCCGACGGGGCAATAATTAAGCAGGCTGTCAAACTCGGCTTCGAAGCATCAAATAACGAGGCCGAATACGAGGCCCTGCTAACTGGCTTGCGGAATGCACATCTCCTAGGTGATCGGCATCTTCTTATATTTTGCGATTCAAAATTGGTGATCAATCAACTAAAGGGGGAGTACGCAGCAAAAAACGACCGTATGGCCGCTTACATGAAAATGGCAAATTCCTTGGCAAAATTTGACAATCATGAATTGAACCAAATAACCTGTGACCAGCACACATGCAGATGCCCTGGCTTGCCTAGCCTCCGCCATTAACTCAGAGATTAAACACCATTGAAGTAGGTTTCATCCTAGAGCCGAGCATTGCCCTTCTGAGGAAGTCCAGGTCAATGTCATAGAGTCAGGACCGAGTTGGATGGACTCCATTGCTGCATTCCTGTCTTCTGAACAGCTCCTAGCGGACAAGAAGAAGCGCACAAGCTGCGAAACAAGCCCTGCGATACTACTTGGATCCGCAAGGAAAGCTTTATAAAAAATCCCTTTCTAGTCCATACCTGGATGCGTTCATCCGGACAAAGTCGAAGCACTTCTAACCGAAATACATGAAGGCAGTTGTGGCGCCCATTCTAGCGGGCGCTCTTTGGCTCATCGAGCTGTGACACAAGGGTATATACTGGCCGACAATGAGAGCCGATGCCAATGTTACGTGAAAAAGTGTGAACAGTGCCAGAAGTTCTCTCCTTTGACCCACCTGCCTACTGAAAGAGTTAAGCTCTATAACCAGTCCTTGGCTGTTCGCCCAATGGGACTTGACATCGTCGGACCACTACCTCGTGCCCCGGGTAACAGTGATTTTTGATTGTCGCGACAGATTATTTCACAAAATGGGTAGAACGAAGGCACTAACGCACATCCGGATACCGACGTGAAGCGTTTGTTTGGAGAAATATCATAACACGATTCGGCATTCCAAAGCACTTATTTCAGACAACGGCACTCAGTTTGATTGCGGTGTCTACAGGGAACTGTGCAGCAAGTATGGTATTCGACCCTATTATTCCTCCCCGGCTTATCCACAGAGTAATGGCCAAGCTGAAGCCTCCAACAAATCTATTTTAGACGGCATCAAGAAGAGGCTGGAGAAAGCTAAAGGAAGATGGGTCGAAGAGTTGCCAAGTGTATTATGGGCTCATCGCACTACTCCGAGGCAGTCCACTAGGGAGACGCCGTTCGCTTTGTGCTTCGGAATGCAGGCAATCATCCCCTTAGAGATCGGTCTCCCAATCTTGAAATCAACAGTTTTTGATTTGGGCCGAAACAACATGATGTTGGCCTTTGGATTTGATTCTGATTAAAGAACGGAGAGACCATGCCCTTGCATCCATGGCACGTACCAGCAGCAGCTTGCTAAGTCTATAATCAGCGTGTTCAACTGCCCTACACACCAGGAGAGTTGGTCCTTGAGAAAGTGCTTCCAGCTGCCAAGAATCCGGCCGATGGAAATTGGGTCCTAACTGGGACGGCCCTTATCAGATCGACTCAGTCACGGGAGTGGGGGCATATCGTCTCAAAGACATGTCTGGAGAAGTCTGCCACGGCCTTGGAATTCCACGCATTGTAAATTCTATCACTGACCCGACTTGTGGGGCA